>JAHFWL010000691.1:260000-282495 GCA_021292165.1 Shinisaurus crocodilurus | reverse complement strand
TGTGAGAATTCACAGCATGGCCTGCGCTGTCGCTGGCGGATCTTTTGAAGAGAAAGTTGTACCGTGTGCCCGTGGAGGTGATTTGTTCATACGCAAAAGTGTTGTCAGTTAAAGGCCGTTTTTTCTCTCTCTCTCTCCAAGCAGCCGAGGTTTTTTGAAAGAGGCTGCTGCCATTCTTGGTCACACATGGAACTTTTGCAGGGCTTTTTGCCGTTCCTCTTCCCAGCTGACTCAATTTCAGACCAAAGTACAGATCTTGCGTAACGCCTGGTGGTCCTGCTTGGCCAAAATGTGCCTTCCAATTTCCCGAAAGCTTTCTTCCCCCGTGAAAGAGGCTTCCGTTCTCCTCCTGCCTCATTTTCACTGTAGAATTTCTCTGGGCGGCGTTTTTGAGCATGTCTTATCACTGAAAGCAGCGGAGGCTGGTGTCTCCTATTTCATGGTGCTCCATGGCGAACCTATTTGGGGGGAGCGGGGGTGGAGTATAGCTCATATGAAGGATAGCTCATATGAAGCTCCAAATAAAGCCTGCAAGGGATTAGGAGCCCCACCGACAGCGGAGGCACCGGCCTTCCCCCCGAGCCTGAAAGGAAGCGAAGGGTGCCGTGTGTTTACTTCTATGTATTGTGCATCGCCCCATCGCCTGGCAGCCTCCTTGGCCACCTGCACTCCCCAATCCGGAAAAGGCCCCATGGGAGGAGTGACATCACGACGTCTTCTCCTGGGTTTTCAGTGGAACACAGGAAGCCGGGGAAGCTGCAGAGTGCCTGGGCTGAGAGATTATTCTAGAATGAAAGATAGGGCACCCCTACACACCCGCAGGGGGTTTGCTAGGCCTGGGGGCCCCTCCCCACATGCTTCAACACCCTCCCCTGCCCCCACACATGGTATCTATATCTATATCTTCCATTGATGCCAAATGTTTTTTTTGTTTTTGTTTTCCTGAGCTTAATTGGCATACAGGGGAGAGGGTTCCAGGGGGATTTGGGTTAATTCCAGAGGCAGTGTTAGGGGGCGGCCCACTAGGGCTGGAGCCCTGAATCTTTCACTTGGAGCCCCGAATCTCTGGGAGGTCCTCTGCCCCACCGCCCTGCTGTCCATGGGCACTTGCTGAAAGAAAGGTACAGGGGCCCGGAGGATCTCTGTTGCATCGGATCCCCCTGCCTTTTGGCCTACACGTGCTTCGCCTCCTGCTGCCTCCCCCACCTTGACTCTTTCTGCCTGAGGTTCTTTCTGAAATCAATTGCCCTCCTCTCCCCAGTCCATACACCCCCCCTTTTTTTTTACAAATAGGGTGTCCTTAGGAGACAGGGTCTTTTACAGACTTTAGAGCACATGTAAATTTGCATATGCTACTTTGTGCATTTTTTTTTTCAAATCCTGGGGGTCTGAGCCCCAGATCTTTTCATTACCTAGCACCGCCACTGCTTAATTCTCCCCTCCCTTCATGCTGTAAACCTCCCCCCCCCCACAATCCCCTCTCATGGTAATTAAGCTTAGGGGGAAAAACCCCCACAGCCTTCCATTGATTCCAATGGAAGCTTTTCTTCTAAGTGGAATTGCAAGGGGGTGGAGGCGATTTTCCTCCAGGCGGGAAAGAGAGAAGTCTGTATTTGTGGGTGGGTGGGTGGGTGGGTGGTGGTGGGAGTGAGAAGTGGGAGAAAGGACAATGAGTGATTGCAACTTAATTGTGATGTAAGAGGAACTATTGATTTGGGATGATCTGGGTCAGAGTGCCAAATTAATTGAGAAACTGATTTATTGGAGGTGATTTGCAGAGAAATTAATCTGGCTGGCTTTGTGTTCTGCTGAATTTAAATACATGCTAGTAATTATTTCTAAATTTTGCATAAATAGATAACAAGGACCATTTCCAAATTTGTGTGCTGATTTATGCCCTATTCAGGCCCGGTGTCCGGGAATCTTAAGATCCTAGCAACAACTCTGCATGCCCTTGGCTATCTGGAAGTAGCACAAGAAACCTGCGCCTGAACCATGGGAATTTCACCAAAATTTCCTTCTCATTTGCATTTTTTTTGGGGGGGGGAAGCCATTTCTTTCCCATCAAATTGAATGAGGATGCTTGAAGAAGAAAAAAAAAAGGAATACATTTTCATCCCAGCACTGCTAATTCCGTGGATTGTTTGTTCCCCACCAAAGAAAACCAGCAATGGGAGACTGGACTACCTGAGTGGAAGACTGGCAGGTGTGTGCGTGGGTGTAAAGTTGTAAGGCGGAAAGGGGTCACAATGCTTAACCCTTCCCTGCCCACCTGCATTTCCCAGCCGTGGGACAGAAGCTGCAAACGTCTGGGAGAGAAAGGGTTAAGAAGCCCCTTCTAACATTCCTCCTCCCCCCCATTAAGTCCCCCCACTAAAGATTCCAGCTTTCTGTGCACACTTTTCCTTGGGTAAAACTAATCAACTAGGGAGAAAAGGAATCAATCATGGGACTACACGTAACTTGTCATTTGCACTGGAGATTGTAAGCTCCTGGGGGCAGGGAACTGTCTTCCCCCCGGGTTTTCTTTTTCTGCTTACGATGTACTCTCTAAGCACCATGTGCACTATGGAGCTATATGAGTTAGTATATGAGTACATATACAAAGGAAGTATATGAGTAACTACCGGCGTTCCCCCTTCGCCTCCATTCATAACTATTTACTATTTTTATTACATTTATATCCTGCCCTTTTTCCCCTCTCTTGGAAGGAACTCAAGGCAGTGTACATGGTCCTCCTCCCCTCCATTTTTATCCTCACAACAACCCTGTGAGGGTAGGTTAGGCTGAGAGTCAGTGACCGGCCCAAAGTCTCCCAGTGAGTTTCATGGCCGAGCGGGGACTAGAACCCGGATCTCCCGAGTCCCGGTCCAACATTCTAACCACTATGCCACAACCGGTTCTCTTTCCGTTCTCAGCCAGATTGCTGTGGCGTCCAGGTAACTGTAAAAACAAAGTCAGACTTTGACTTAGAGCAGCAGGTTTTGTGTGTGTCTTCCTCAGGGCCAGAGTTTCCCTTGCTGTCTGCTCTGCATTGTGTTATGCCGAGTAATTTCGATCTGTCCTTCTTCGTCTTCCCCAGGGAGTCACCTGGAAAGATTAATGCTCGCTTCTTTCCTCATCATCTCCTGCCACCGATCTCTGTGTGATCCCCCTGTGAAGTTATATCACCCTGCCTGCCTGCAGGTTTGCTGCTTTTATATACATATGCCCTTAATGGCCTCGTGTGACCCCCATCCCCTGGGACGTATGAGAAATTGGTTTCAGTTCATTTTTGATCAGGATTTACCCAGTTTGCACTTTCTGGACTGAACGTGGACTTGTCTTGAACGCAATCTGCAGTCAAAGTCTGTCTGTACATTTCTGAGCCTGCAGTGTGATTCGTGGACCAAAAAAATGGGGGTGGGGGAAGCCTTCGACGGCATTTGAAAAAGGTGCATGAAAACGTATACTTTTGAAAAATACACACTAATACATTATAATTAATGCGAGAAGAATGCGTCCATTTCAAAGATGCACTCCATCAGGACCGGTGCAAGGCAGTTTGGTGCCCTAGGCAAGATCAGATATTTAGTGCCCCCCCCCCACTTGAGAGCACTGTATTTTTTTTCAAGGCGTTTCTGGCGCCCTCTTTAGCCCTGCGCCCTAGGCGGCTGCCTAGTTGGCCTAATGGTAGCACCGGCCCTGCACTCCATTGATATGTACATCAATTGAGACAGTTCCCTGCCCCCAGGAGCTTACAATCTCCAGTGCAAATGACAAGTTACGTGTAGTTCCATGATTCCTTTTCCCTAGTTGGTTGTATTGCTCTAACAGTCAGGAAGGTCCCCCCCCCTTTTTGGATGAATAGTTTTGCTTATTTTCCATAATTCGTTTTTCCAAATGTACATATCAAATGACCTAGGGAGGTGGAGGGCTCTCCCAGTCTGGAGGCATTCAAGGTGCAGCTGGACAGCCATCTGTCAGGGATGCTTTGACTTGGATTCCTGCATTGAGCAGGGGGTTGGACTCGATGGCCTTGTGGGCCCCTTCCAACTCTGCTATTCTGTGATTCTATGTATGATTCTATGAAAAAAAAAACATGGCTCACAATCTAATACGGACATGAGACGGAGTGAGCTTTAAGGTGGAATTTGGAGAACTTTGACCCTCGTGGGTTTTGCTGGTTCACACATCCCTACGCTCCAAATGTCTATGGGGGACGTTTTTTAAAAGTATTTTAAAAAAGCATTTTAACTTTCCTGGAATTGGGCAGCAGAGACCTTCAGGACTCCTTTCCTTTTTGTTTTTTGTTTTTTGGGTCTCCAGTGTAATACTCTCAGGTTCACATCAGCTCACCGAAAGCTCGGTTTCCCACCATCGGTTGGTCTGGAATTCAGGGCTTGTCCCCGGGGGCCAAGCATCGCTGGAGCTGAAACGCAAAATGCAGCCTCACCTGTAACATTGAGTGGGTTCCAGCAGCTGCCTCGTCGTCCAGCTTAGAAGCCACACCGCCGTCAGGGGTGGAGAAAGTCGGATTTCCCTAGCCTGGTGCCCTTCCAGTTGTGTTGGACTACAACTCACATCATCCCAGGCAGCATGGCCATTAGGGATGCAGGCTGGGGAATGGTGGGAGTTGTAGTCCAACACAGCTGGAAGGCTAGGATAAGCAGAAGCCTCCCCCCAAAAGAGCCCTTGCCAGTTCTTTTGCTCTCGCCCCCCTTTCATATTCATCCGTGCTCCTTCTTTAAAGAAACAGATACAAAAAAGTCCTCCAATAGACACAACCAGGGACACTCTTGTGTTTTTTGTTTTGTTTATTCCCCTCATCTCCCACACCTGTTTATTTTTATTTCATTTTTATTTAATACATTTTTATACCACGACCCAATAGCCGAAGCTCTCTGGGCAGTTTACAACAGTTAAAATCATAAAATACAATATAAAATATAACATTTAAAACCACAGATTAAAAACAAACAGCAGAGCTAGCAGCAGCAGTTACAATAACGGAATTAAAAACAATTACAAGATTAAATGGATTAAGATGATTAAAATGATTAAAATGCCTGGGAGAACAGAAAGGTCTTCACCTGGCGCCGGGAAGAATACAAAGTAGGCGCCAGGCGAACCTCTTTGGGGAGCTCATTCCATAACCGGGGTGCCACAGCAGAAAAGGCCCTCCTCCTGGTAGCCACCTGCCTCACTTCCTTTGGCAGGGGCTCTCGGAGAAGGACCGCTGAAGCAGATCTTAGTGTCCGGGCAGGCACATGTGGGAGGAGATGATCCTTCAGATACCCTGGCCCCAAGCTGTTGCTATCACAAACTGCTGTCCTTCGGGCAGGGATGTTGAAGAGTCCTTGGTCTTGAGTCACAAGTCGAGTCACGAGTCTTTGGACCCGAGTCTCGAGTCCGAGTCCTTGGTCCAAAATGGTGACTCACGAGTCCCGAGTCCCAAGTCCCTCCCAAAGCTGACTCCACGAGTCCCTATTAAAATCAATGGGGGGTGTTTCCCAGCAAAATAAGGCTACTTCAGATGTGTGGCTTAAATAAATTCTAGGCACAAGTGTGCCTGTTTATCTCAAAACTCTGCCACTGATTTTGACAAGAACAGACCAGGCAGACAAACCCAAAATAACCAGGCAGGCAGAGGAGGCAGGGAGCCCCAAAACAGGCAGGCAGAGGCCTTTGTCTTGGACAATTCAAACTGTGGAACTGGTTAAGAAGAGACCAGGCAGGCAGAGGAGGCAGGGAACCCCAAACAGGCAGGCAGAGGCAGCCAAACCCAAAATGTCTGAAAGGTTGCATTAGGAAAATGATTTTAAAAAATAAACTTGGATTGTTACTGCAATTGGGTCCAGGCAGCACCTGCAGGTGGCATCAAGCAGGGATGTTGACGAGTCCTTGGTCTCGAGTCCCGAGTCGAGTCTCGAGTCCCATTAAAAATATGGGGACTCGAGTGCGACTCGAGTCAGAGGGGGGACTCAGTCCGACTCACGAGTCGAGTCCTCGAGTCTGAGTCCCCATCCCTGCCTTCGGGTTGCCAACTTTTTAGCCTGCCAGGCAGGATGTACCAAAGCAGGGAAATCTGGCTCGTTTGAGCTCGACAGATTTCCCACCCACCCACCCACTTCCAATCTGATGATCAGAAGCAGGCTGAGTCGAGGTCCCCCCCCCAAAAAAAATGGCACCCGAAAAGCACATGGTTTAGTGCGATTTACGCAAATCATGCAAATCGTGCCAGATCCACATCATTTTCGGGTGCTGGTTTTCGCAAGAACAGCCATTTTTGCGCAAAGCCACACCGGAAACCACATGGATCTAGCACAATTTATGTGCAAATTATGTTAAAAACCATGTGCTTTCCAGGTGCCGGTTTACTCAAATTCCATTAGCAGTTCAAAAAAAAAAAAGCAAAGCAAAATGTAGTCTGTCTGTCTGTCTTAGAGATGGAAGCCTGCAAGCTGGCTTGATTCACGCTGCAGCAAGTCGGCACCAGCACGTGCTCAATGAACCAGAATCTGGGGCGGCGGCGGGGGGGCCTGAATCATGAAAATGCAACAGATTTCCACACACACACACACACCCTGTCGGATTCTTCACACATCCCTACCTTACTGCTGTGCCTTTTAGTTAGGTGTGGACCCATCACAGCACAGCATGAAGGGGAAGGATGTAACACCTTCTAACCGTTACAGATCCCACTGCTGTGAAAAAGGCACACCTGCAGAAGTCGGTTGAAAAGTTGGCAGCTGTAGGTGTTAGGGCTGTGTAAACTGTGTTAAAATTATGGGGTGGGTGGGAAGCAGGGGCCAAGCCCCTGTACCTTTTGTGGGCTACAGGGGGCATGATTTGGCTAAAATTGGGGGGGGATACTTGGGGGGCTTCTGAATTCCATAACACCCCCCCCGCAACGCCTGTCCTCATAAGTTGAGCACCGTTTGTAACTGGTGGAGGCTCGTGCCCCCACTGTCAGCGGTGCTGGGCATCCATTCCAGATTTTTACTCCACAAGTTTATTTCTGCATTAGCCGACCAGGCTGTTGCACACATACATAAAAAAACGGACTGGGACACATCATTAAAAAGGAACCATAAAAAAAAAAAGACATTCAGAACACACAATTAAAATACATATATACATATGCATACCAGGGATGTTGAAGAGTCCTTGGTCTCGAGTCACGAGTCGAGTCACGAGTCTTTGGTCCCAAATGGTGACTCACGAGTCCCGAGTCACTCTCAAAGCTGACTCCATGAGTCCCTATTAAAATCAATGGGGCTTTTCCCCCAACAAAATAAGGCTACTTCAGATGTGTGGCTTAAATAAATTCTAGGCACAAGTGTGCCTTTTTATTTCAAAACTCTGCCACTGATTTTGGCAAGAACAGACCAGGCAGACAAACCCAAAATAACCGGACAGGAGGAGGCAGGGAACCCCAAAGCAGGCAGGCAGAGGCCTTTCTCTTGGACAATTCAAACTGTGGAACTGGTGAAGAAGAGACCAGACAGGCAGAGGAGGCAGGGAACCCCAAACAGGCAGGCAGAGGCAGCCAAACCCAAAATGTCTGAAAGCTTGCATTTTAGGAAAATGATTTTAAAAAATAAACTTGCTGTACTTCCTAAAACCTATCCATGTTGCATTTGAGGAACACGATTTTGGAACACGAGTCCTTGGTCTCGAGTCCCGAGTCGAGTCTCGAGTCCCATTTAAAATATTGGGACTCAAGTCTTACTCGAGTCAGAGGGGGGGGGACTCAGTCCGACTCACGAGTTGAGTCCTGGAGTCCGAGTCCCCTTCCCTGATGCATACATATGCAGATATATCCAGGCTTGTGGCTCCAATGGCAGCAGGGCTGTATATCCACTCCAGATTTTACTGTGAACTTTAAAGGAACTATCCAATGGTTCTGGACCTACTTTTTTTGCGGGGGGTAGGGTTCAGCACCATGGATAGCTGATGTTGGGGCCACCTGCTGTCTATGAGAGCACATGCAGGGTGTCAGAAAGGCACACCTGCCGCTGTTGTAACAACAAAGGGTCTAAAACATTCCTTGATGAATGGCTTTCGAGACGGGGAAAGGTAAAGGCTGCTGAGATGGAAGAAAGCTTGGGAAGAAAACCAGAGCTGTATCTTCGAGTGACAGGACTGTGAGCTCAGTTTTTTTGGCGCTGGTAACAAATTCCTGGGCAGAGCATGTGCCGAGAGGCAACCTTGTTCTTTAATTCTAAGAGTAGGTTGCCCTCTGTGCCATCATCTTGCACCTGGCTCCGGTTGGTGGACCTAATGGTTCCAGTGGAAAAACAAAGTAGACTTTGCAAAGCCTGAAGTCTGCCCACGCCCTGACTTTACACATCACCCAAAAAAAAGAGGAGAAAAGAGGGCACAGATTGGGATGTGTGAAGATTTTGTTCGGGGAGTGGAAATCCGGCGGACTAGCTGGGCTTGCTTGAGCCCCCGAACTCTGCCCCGCTTACTTACTTCTTCCCCAGCGTTGACTCGCGTTCTCCTGAGTTGAGCTGGGGAAGTGACTTCCGAGTTCCCAGCGGGCCGCTGTTTACATAGAAAATGCCTTAAGATACTCCTAAAGTGGCTGCAATTTGTGTAACCTGTGTACAAATTGCAGCTGCTTTTGATGTATCTATCTTAAGGCATTTTCTATGTAAACAGCAACCTGCTGGGAACTCGGAAGTCTGGCAAGCTGCATGGCATGCAGCAGCTTTCGACCCAGCTCAGTGGGCACACAGCAGTGGCGTCCACCGAGCCGGAGGTGGGTCGGATCCTGGCGGATCAGCCACCCCTAGGTACAGAATTACATCAAGTTTGCACGTGCTGATTTATTTTGTATATATGCACATTTAGAAATAATTTCTATAACTTACCTACAATATACATCTCACCGTGGGGGAGGGGGGAGATGGTGACCTGTGTGCTTGCTGCTTGATCTGCTGTTGCGAACTGTTGGTGGGCAGCTTCGAGGCCCTGCTCTCCCATTTTAGGGTCTTTAAAATCTATGTTCACTGGCAGTAGGGGTTTTGTTTATGTTCGCGAAACGTGAATGTGTCCCATTCGCAAAAACGCCAATGTGAACTGGAGAGCATGTTCTCTAAAAAGGCTTGCAAATCCCCGGACTTGTGTCCGTGCTCGAAAAAAGACACCCATTGTCACACTTTACTCTATGGGGAAAGTGCACATTTTTGGTGTGCTTTAAAAAAAAAAAAAAAATTAAATCTGCATTTTCCCTATTCAACAACAACAAAAGAGTGCAAATAAATGCAGGAAGTGAGGCAAGCTAAGCTCACTATCTGGGTAAACATGAAAATTGTTTGTTCACCCATCTCTACGACTGGCACTTACACCCTAGAAAGCATGCTTATGATTGCAGCCTCGGCCAACTGAATGATCAGGTTAATCAACTAAGGGCACAATCCTATCATGTTTAGAGAGAAAAAAGTCCTACAACTCCCAGCATGCCCCAGCCAGCAAATCTTAAAGTTGTAATCCTATGCACTCTTACCTGAGAGTAAGCCCTATTAAACACAGTAGGATTTCTGAATAAACATGTATTGGTTCAGAATTTTAATTGATTAATTGTTAGGTACTTTTTAATTTATGGGGCTGAAAGGTGAGGCCCTGCTTTTACTTTTTGAGATCTTTGGTTTGGGTGAGTTCTTGCTACTATTAGAGAGCATCACTAATGTTTTCGTGTCCATTCCTTGTTAATACACAAGGAATGGACAGGAAAATATGCACGATGTCTTAGTGATAAGAAGCAATCAATTTTGTTTAGATATAAATTGTAGCATATCTTAAACTTCTGCTAGCATCTTAAAAGAGGCAGCTGTATTAAGATACAGCGTATGCCCATTTGTTTTAATTGAATTGTGTAATTAACCAACTATTTAGTTAAATGGCTAATGACAAATCAACTCAAATTGATTAACAAATTGACAGACAATTAATAAGACACCACAAGGTGCTCCATACATCACCATGAGAGTGAATTTCCACTTGTGCAATGGGACTTTCCCGTTCTTCTCCTCCACCCTGTGCCTTCTGTACCCCCTAAATTTGCTCCAGAGGATTCCCCCAACCTTTTGGAGTAAATGGGGGGGGGGTGTCACCCAGGGGTCTGCAGTGGGGTTGGAATCCATTCTGACAGCAGTGTCTTTTCCAACAGCTGGTGGGGGAAAAACCATGAGATACACAACCCCAATATGTTTTTGAAAAATATCTCAAGCATCATGAATATTTTCAAGATCCAAAGATTCTACATAAAACATGAAACAATAAATGTCTCTACAAATTATGTATAACGTAAAAAGCACTTTAGGGCATTTACAAAAATCAGAGTAGGCATATTCTCTCACGAATACTCGCTCCCGAAACGATTTCGTCCCGAATCCTTCAAAAACAAACAAACAAAAAATAAAATAGACAGTTTACCAGCTTACACCAGACGTTTGGAAAATCAAATGCGGCACAATCCTACGTGCGTCAACTCGGAAGTAGTCCCATTGAGTTCAGTGGGACGTACCTCTTAAACCTGCAGTCCCATGTGCACTTACCTGGGAGTAAGCTGTAAACCTGGCCGAGCACTGAGATCTTCAGGGGGGGCCCTTTCATAGATTTCATTTCATAGATCATAGAGTTGGAAGGAGCCTACAAGGCTATCGAGTCCAACCCCCTGCTCAATGCAGGAAACTAGAGGAGGGGGTCTCCCATCCAAGTAATAACCAGGCCTGACCCTGCTTAGCTTTCCACGCTCAGACAAGCTTAGCCAGCGTGAGCCACAGGCCTGCGAGGGCACCGTTAGTCACAGAGGCAGGTTTGCATGAAAGGGCTTTCTCCTGTGTTGCCCCTGGAAGATGGAATGTGCCCCCTTAAGAACTAGGAGTGCTCCCCTCTCTTGGCCTTTAGAAAGGGTGTGAGGAGGCATATTTCCAATTTATCCAATTAAAACACAAAGTTTTAATGCTTCAATATTTTTTTTACTGTTTTTAATGTTTTTGTTCTAAGGTTTTATTGTCTTAAATTGTTGTATACCGGCTTCATGACTTTTTAGGAGATAAGGTGGTATATTAATAATAATGGTTTCCATTATTATTAATAATGGATGGCTTCCTCCAGAGTAAATATGGGTAGAATTCTGCTGTAATTACCTTACTTTGTACAGAAGCTTTTCCTGTGTTAGCCCTACCAAGAGTTATCTAGCATATTTTTTGTTGTTCTGTACTTTAGGGGGGGAAAAAAACCAAAACCATAAAGTCAGGATGCTTGTATCTTAAAAGGGATATTTCTAAAATTACACAATGTTTTAAATTCAATTTTAGTGGATGCTTGTGGTCAATGGAGACTTTTTAGTTGCGAATTGGGATTAAAAGTATGAAAACCATGTGTAGCGCCTTCAATACATTCCCTTTTATCCATGAAATACCTGTGAGATGTATATAGCATGGCTTTAAGCTGTGGCTACAAGCTGAGAGATGTGCTCAAGGCCATGTCCGACGTAATGGAGTATCTCTCTCTTGGCTGCGCTTAACGTCGGCTTATATCTTCATATAATTGGAGCAAGATGGTAGAAAAGGCAGTGAAATGATGTCATTCCAACTTACTTCATTTCGGGTGCAATCCCATGCATGTTTAGACAGAAAAAAAGTCCGACAACTCCCAGCATGCTGGCTGGGGTCTGCAGGGAGTTGTTAGACTTTTTTTTCTGTCTAAACATGCATGGGATTGTGCCCTTGGGATTCTTGTGGTCCTCTTCCTAGCCCACACCCAGGGGTCCAAAGTAACATTCATATGATATTGGCAATGTAAAAAAATGCCCTTCCTTTTCTTATTCATTTAAATTGCCCTCGCTCTCAATTGCCTCCTGTGTGATGTCACCATGTCGATCATTCTGAGTGGCTGAGATTTTAACGGCAAGTTCCACTCTTGCTGGATTTTGGTTGTGCCAGTTCCTCACTGGTTTGACCGTAGCGCTAAGTGACGATGACGTGTGTGCACGAGCCGTTTGTTGGTGTTTGAGAGTATGCAGAGTGTGGGAGATTTATAATCCTGTCTGTGTGCTAGCAGACGCCTGAAATTCCACACACAGATCTTCCAGATCTCACCTCCCCCAGCGCAGCGTGCAGCGGTGTTGTGCCAGTTTGACCAGCCCAGTCTGCCCTGTTGTCAGACTGCTTCCAGCTTCCCCGTTGCAGATTAGTCCATGGAGTCAGGAAACACTCTGTAACACCACAGGTCTAATTCTACCTGTTTATTCACTTAGCAAGTAAAGTTCTACAGAGTATACATTTCCTAGTTACAGTCCATGTGCAGAGTATAAATGCATAGCAAGCATTACATCCAGTGGAGTAAGTTGAGCTTCACTCCACCTCAGCAAAGACCAGCAAGAAGAACAAGAAGAAGAGAGAAAGCAGTCCAGCTTCTCTCTAAGATGGCTTCAGACAGAAAAACAAGTTAGCACATCATCAGAACATACAAACCATGTGACCAGCTCATATTGTTCTCACAGTCTAGTTTCCCATGCGAAAACACGAGATCCCAGAAAGACACAACAAACCTGTTTACAGCCATTCTGTCCCTTCCATGTGTAAACAATGTGCTGCTGCTGGTGAAGTGATACGTATCACAACACCGTTATGGATTAATCACCGCACAAAAGCAGCACCCCACATCACCGAATGTCAACTCAAACTCGGCACTTGTAAGAGGGATGGTTAACAGGTATAGTCAGAGTAATTTGCATGACGAGAACTGAAGTGATGCATCGCATCATGGTGAGCCAGATCCTCGTAGCAAAGCCTCTTGCAGGGCTATGGACAGATTTGATTGGGAGAATTATTAGAAGGATGCTCCTGCCGTGAATGCTGTCCATGCAAGATGGTACTGGGCATGATGGGGGCAGACACTGGCCACACCAAACGCCTGCAGAGAGAGAGAGGGGAGAGAGAGGAGATGAGAGAGGAGAAAAGTGTGTTTTTGTGTGTGTGTGTGTGAGAGAGAGAGAGAGAGAGAGAGAGAAAGTGTGTATGTGTGTGTGAGGGTAGAGTGTGTGTGTGTGTGAGAGAGAGAGTAGAAAGTGTGGTGTGTGAGTGCGAGAGGGCGAGAGAGTCTGTGAGGGAGAGAGAGAAGAGGAAGTGTGTGTGTTGGTGTGTTGGTGTGTGTGTGTTGTGTGAGAGAGAAAGGTGTGTGGAGCGGGAAAGTGTGTTGTGTTGTGTGTGTGTGATGAGGAGAGAGAGAGAGAGAGAGAAAGTGTGTGTTGTGTGTGTGAGAGAGATGAGAGAGAGAGAGAGAGAGTATGTATGTGAGGGAGAGAGAGAAGGAGAGAGAAAGTGTGTGTATGTGTGTGTGAGAGAGAAAGTGTGTGTGTGGTGTGTGTGTGTGTGTGAGAGAGAGAGAGAGAGAGAGAGAGAGAGAGAGAGAAAGTGTGTGTGTGAGAGAGAGAGGGAGGGAGGGAGGGAGAGATTTCAAGCACAAATGTAGCAGTGGGACCCTTCCTTCGCAGCGCCCTCCCTCCACCCTCGCAGCCGGCCACGTTCTTCCCACGCCGGCTGTGGCTCCGAAGTCGCAGGTGCGACATCGGAGAAGGTGCTGTGGGGGGCATTCCAGGGGGTGGGAAGGTGAGGTGTGAGGCTCCCACAAGATACGACGTACCCTGGTGGGAACTCAGCAGCCCCTCCTCCTCGTGAGCAGGGGCAAAAGACATAGACGGCCGATTCGGCCCGGATTCGGCCACCCATGTCTTTTGCAGGGTGGGGGAAGCACAGAAGCAATCCTTGCCTGTGCGCTCCTCCCATGCCCAATTGGATGCCTCTAATCCTCTGAATTTGGAGGGTTACAGGCAGCCACATTGGATGGCACCGCTATAATATTAATCACTGTGTTTTGGGGCTTGAAACTAGCTATTTCAGCAGGATGAAAGTCCCCCCCCCCCGGAAAAAGATACCGATATATCTATATACAAATATATCTGTTCAGTGCTCCCCCCCCCCAGCCCAATTGTCTGTTTTCTTCAGGGTCAATCCCCTGCTCTCCTTTAGCTGCTGCTTGTTTCTCTATCCTGAATTAGCGACGTGGATGATCCCAACCAGTCAGGGATCATGTCACGAACGGACACAAGATCATGCCACGGCGCTCTAAAGGCTGATGTTGCCGGATGTGTCAGTAAATGGAGCCACAACCATCAAATCGATCCGCACATCACGAAGGGCAATCCAGAGTGCGGGGGTTTCGCGGTCGTTGCAAAATGGCTAGTAGCTTCGGCTCAGACCTCCGACTGTGTACCAGAAGAAGCATCCTGTGTGTCCCCCCCCCGGGGGGGGCAACAAACCACGGCGTTGCATCCCGAGATTGTGCCGCTGATCCGAGATCGCCGGCCCTTCATGCGTTGCTTTTTGCGTGGCTGTGACATGGCACACCGAAGCACGCACCTTCCCCCTCTCAGTCACCTTGGAACAAAAGTGCGCGCTGGCACTTCCGCTGCTTTTGCCTGTTGTGCTGACGACGGTTCTAGTTTCCCAACACCCCCCCCCCCCCAAGAAGGATCAGCACCTGCTGGTGCCTGCTGCAGTGTAATATAACCTGAGCAGCCAAACACTCAGACAGGGACCTCGGGTGTGTGTGTGTGTGTGTGTGTGTTTGTCTGTCTCTGACGGTCTCGCTGTTCACTTATGTCGTGTTTATTAATTAAAGGGAAATAAAGTTGCCGAGAGAGACCTAATTCACAGAACAACCTTGAATTGGGGAAATGCTCCCATGGGAGCCCTCCCTAATTCCTCTCTAATTTTATTGCTGTTTTAATTTGTCGTTGTTAACTGTATCGCTCCCATCTCTCTCCCCGCCCCCGCCATCCCCGATAGCAGGTTTTGTCCCGTTTAATGAAAGGCGGCTGCAGAGATACCATAAACATGATTGCGCTGGAAAGGTGACCATTGTGCCTCTCTGGCTTCTCTCTTACTAAAGCGGGCGGCAGCCAAACTCTCCCACTGTGAGTTATGCGCGGCCTAACGAGCCATACCCTAGTGGCAGCGGTCACGTGCCCTCCCCTCACTTAGGGTGGCCACTTACGTATTGCCAAAAAAGAGGACACCAGTTTGCATAACATTTGCATTTGCTAATATGTATTATTATTATTATTATTATTATTATTATTATTATTATTATTACTACTACTACTACTATTATCAATTTTATTGCTATACAGCCCAATAGCCGAAGCTCTCGGCTATATTGTTGGTATATGTAGGTATAACTGCACATTTGTAATCGCTATAATTTAATTAGAAATATAATACATCTCACCATAGTGGGGGAAGACTGACCAGGTGAGCTGTGCATCGGCTGCACGGTCCGTTGCACAGGTGCTAACTCTTGATGGGGAAATTCAAAGCTCGGGATGGGAGACACTGAGGAAATTTGGCCCTCTTGGTCTCAGCCGACTCAAGAGCCGAAAGTGGGCTGACCTGGTGTCTTTTTTTTTTTTTTTTTGCAGCTTCTACTTTTAAAGTGGGCCACAATTCGTTTTTTTTTTTTTTTAAAGGCATGGAAACTTGCATAAAATATGGCTGCAATCTGCATAAAGTACGGCTACAGTTTGTACAAGTTGTGGCTGTATCGTGTGCAAATTGCAGCCTTATTTGTTGCAAATTTCTCTCCCTTTAAAAATCCTACGCGCATCGCGGCCCACTTTAAAAAGTGGAAGACCATGTGCTGGCCCGACTTGCATTGGAGCGAGCCGAGTGGGCGCCAGTGCTGGGTAGACAGGTTGGAATCTGGGCGGTTGAATTGGGCCAATCCACTGGATTTTGACACACCCCCCAGTGTGTTCCTTGTACAAGGCCTCTGCTCTGCCTTCTCATGATTCTTTGACCTTCAGCCAGAATTGGACTGGGCAGCCCATCAATTAGAGGACACTTTCAAACAGAGAGTGGTCCTCTGACAGCTCTTAAAATGGAGGACTGTCCTTTGTAAAGCAGCATGCCTGGCCAGTCTACCCATGCTCCTCTCTGCTTTGTCCCTCTCCTCTCCTTTGGGGGCGTCCGGATCCTGTTCACCATGGGTGGGGATTGGAGGAAAGGGGTCACCCTCCGGCAAGGTTGTGAAACTGCTCTGGAGTGCCGCGAGAGGTTCCTGTTAAGTTGTGCTTGTGAGGCCAGAGCTGACTGCCAAAATAAAAAGAAAACAAAAAGTGCAGGCCAAGGTTAAAAACAAAATGAAATCATATGTAGTCCGGTTGGTCTCCATGACATCATGGAGGGCATGTGAGGGAAATTTGGACGAATAAAATCTGCGGTGACCGTCCTCAGGTTCCGCGGCCTATAAAGATTATGCGCATTAAAGAGAAGCATTTCCCCTGGTCCCTCCAAGTTCGATCCCCCCTTTTCCTG
The DNA here is from genome assembly GCA_021292165.1 of Shinisaurus crocodilurus. Classification (NCBI taxonomy): domain Eukaryota; kingdom Metazoa; phylum Chordata; class Lepidosauria; order Squamata; family Shinisauridae; genus Shinisaurus; species Shinisaurus crocodilurus. Next base: position 266,122 of record JAHFWL010000691.1, on the reverse strand, counting down.
CTGCGTGGTGCGCTCTGCACTTGCTGCCCGCTGCTTAGATTACCCCAAATGCAATGGCCAACATGTCAACATCAGGCATTGCATTTGGGGTAATCTAAGAAGTCGGTGAGGGGCAACAGGCCTGTGGCTTACGCTGGCTCAGTTTGCCTGAGTGTGGAAAGCTAAGCAGGGTCAGGCCAAGTTATTACTTGGATGGGAGACCCCTCCTCTAGTTTCCTGCACTGAGCAGGGGGTTGGACTCGATGGCCTTGTAGGCCCCTTCCAACTCTACGATCTATGAAATCTATGAAATAAGCGTGAAGTCGGGCCGAGCGCCGGCTCCGCTCCTGTTCAACAGCACTGCTGCCTCCCGGGGAAGCCAGGCGAGGGGGCGCAAGAAGTGGCTGTGCCTTCGTCTGAACTTTTGGATGCTCCACTTTGTGCCTGCCCCTTGCCGTTAGAAACGTCGGAGCAACGCGCGATGGATTCAAATGAGCTTGGATTTCTTCTTTCTATGAATCCGACTTGCGGATTCTGCAGCCGACCGACTTTTTTTTTCCGAGTCGCACGGATTCCACAGACTTGGAAACCTTTAAAAAAAAAAAAAAAAAAACTTTGGGAGAGGATGTGCACTAAAAATGCACACTTGCACCCATGCACGTCAGTGCAAAGATCCAGTTCTGTCAACGAGCAGATGATGATGGAACGAGAGAAACCTAACAATCTGCGATACACAGCCGGAAAGGATGTAACACAATCCGTACACCCCTTACTGCTGTCTCAGCGTTCGGCATGGATGGGGGTCGGGTGGGCCCTTCTGAGTCCATGGGGCCTTGGCGGCTGCCCTGCCATGCTGACCCCAATGCTGGGCGTGCCCCTAGGGCCCACTGGGTATGCATGCCAAGTTTCAGGTGTCCGGGTGTCACGGTCCTGGCACGATGGCACTGATGAATGGACGGACAGATATCCTCTTTTAGCGTGATAGATTTTATTCTAAGGAAGCAGCAGCAGCAGCAGCAGCTGATGGAAGCCGCTCTTTGCCCTCCTCTTTCCTCCGGCTCATGATGACTGAGTGTAGCGTGCAGCCCGAATCAAATGCTGGCACTTCAAAGGGACCTTAATCCATGACAGCGACACACGAAGCAAGGGAGATCCGACCAAGCAATTCGCACCAGGCAGCTTAAAATGGGCATCTGAAGGACCCCGTTTTTGTGTTTTTGTCGGAGGAGGTGATGAAACCTTTCTCAAGGCCATAGTCAGAATCCCCCAATATAGGAGAAGGGGAGCATATACTACTCTTTCTTTTCTTTTCTTTTCTCCCCCCCCCCTTCGGATGGTGCTATTTTGCAAAGGAGGCTGGTGACTCCTTTGTTAGCGGAGTTCCTTATCCATCACAGCTTTTATTCTGAGCTATTATTATTATTATTATTATTATTATTATTATTATTATTATTATTATTATTATTAATTTACATTTATTTATCGCCCATCTGGCCGGCAAACCGGCCACCCTGGGCGATGTACACAAGATGAAAACAGGATAAAATACATTTAAAACAGTATAAATTTTTTTAGAATCTTAGCCCACCCCATATTCCCGCCTGAACAGCCAAGTTTTTAGTGAGTGGCGGAGGCTCAGCAGAGAGGGGGCTTGGCGGAGGTCACTCGGGAGAGAGTTCCACAGTACGGGGGGGGGGGCGCCACAGAGAAGGACCTGTGCAGGAGCTATCCATGGTGCTCCCTGCTGGTGAACCTATTTTGAGGATGGAGTTCAGCACCATGGATAACTCCTGTACAGCTCCGTAGAAATCCTGCAACGGATAAGGAGCCCCATGGACCCAGGCGTCTCCGGCCTCCCCTGCTATTTTGCCAGTCAGTCTTTACCAGAGAATCAAAACCCTGGCATACTGAGTGTTTATTTTCCTGAGAGCTTGGATTGCTTAACACCTACACTGGATAGATTCTCTCACTGCCCCCCACCCACCCCCACCGCACCCTAATGTCATTAGGGAAAAAAGTCAACAGCTTCTTTTTTTAGGTGTAGGTGGTCCCAGTTTCAGAGTTTCGGTCCCAGCGAAAGGATTCCAGGGCCTAACTGTTGTGTTACTTTGCATGCATTGCTTCAAAGGGCAGGTGTGTGGTTGTTGTTTTTAAAGAAGTTAAAACCGAGCAGAGGGGCGTGTGTGCATCAGGACACGGCATGTAGGAAAGGGAGGTTGAACCCTTTCCCTCCCTGCTGCAAATTGCAATCCTGAAAAACAAAAGTGCCCCCTTCCCCTGCGCAGCAAAGACGGATAGTAATAAATGTTGTTAATTGGAGTCTCTTCTTTTAGTATGACTCCATTGTCAGCGGGGGCTGCATATCCAGTCTGAATTTTACTCCAAGCTTTTAAGGAGCTATCCATGATGCTGAAGCTATTTTCGGGATAGGTTTCAGCTCCTTTAAAGTCCAGAATGAAATCCGGCGCGCATAGCCACCCCGCTGACATTGGGGTCATCACCAGCTTCCATTGACTATCGCTATGCGCTGTGCAGGGGACCACGGTGGGGAACACCTCCTATCCATGTGTGCTGTGGTCCTGATCCCTATCTGAGCATTTCTGACCAAGCTGGTGGGCAATCCTGCAGCGACCTGACCTGCCCCTGGCACGGCGGCAGTGGCCGCCGCTGCGCCCACCAAGCCGGGCCGAAAGCAGGCTCGGTGGACTTCCGGGTTCCTGGCAGGCCGCTTTTTATGTAGAAAATGCCATAAGAGACGTGAAAAGTGGGCACAATTTACGCCTGTGGCTCACGCTGGCTCGTCTTGTCTGAGTGTGGAAAGCTAAGCAGGGTCAGGCCTGGTTATTACTTGGATGGGAGGCCCCTCCTCTAGTTTCCTGCATTGAGCAGGGGGTTGGACTCGATGGCCTTGTAGGCTCCTTCCAACTCTATTAAATCTACGAATCTATGAAACTGCGGCCGCTTTTGGTGTATTTTATGGCATTTTCTACGTAAAAAAAACAGCCTGCAAGGAATCCAGAAGTCGCTTCCCCAGCTTGACTTGGGAGAATGTGAGTCAACGCTGGGCAAGAAGGTAAGCGAGATGGAGTTTAGAGGGGTTGAGCCCAGCTAGTTCGCTAGATTTCCACCCCACCCCCGAACGAACTCCTCACACATCCCTTACGTCGTGGCTGTCCTTCAATCCAGCTTCAACACCTACTTACCCACAACTCTGGCTCGTCTTTTAAAGACCTTTCTTGAAAAGTTCACAGCCTTTTTTGGGGGGGGGTACATATTTATATCTCTGCTGATTCCTGACCTCCCCCACTCCCTCCCCTGAATTTGCATGATTTCTCTGAAATCCAATATTGGAGTGTTTACCGAATTTGGCAAGGACTCGTGATGGCATAGATGCAGGAGAAAAAGCTATGAATAAGTGAGGAGCTGTAATGATTGGGAAAGCATGGCTGGAGGCCATGAAAGAGAGACAGATAGGAAAGGGGAGCCCAGAATGTGAGGCCCCTGGGCTCTCTGGGAGCTTTTGCATTCAGCTTCCTTGGGATGTGCAAAACAGTAAAGCTCAAGTTCACTGAAGTTCTCCGAATTCCATCTCAAAGCTTGTTCCAACTGCAGTCCGCACCAGATTGTGAGCTTTGTTTTCTTTTCTTTTTTGTCTCATTTGCATGAAAATGTAGGCATATTTTCATGCCTATTTCCCCAAATGGACGCATCAGTTGTGTGCATCTTTGAAATGTACACCTTCTTCTCCCATTAATTAAAGCATGCTTGTGTGCATTTTTCAAAAGCATGTGTCTTCATGCGCATTTTTCAAATGTACGCATGCTGTCGAACACGTGTATCTTTTTTGGTCCACGAATCACATTGCGCTGTTGCACTCTGAAATGTATGTACGGACTCCAACCGCAGATTGCATCCAAGTCCATGTTCAGTCTCAGCTGCCGGCGGTGCAAACTGGGCAAACCCTGATCAAAAACAAACTGAAATGAATTTCTCAGACATCCCTACGATTCCTTCTTCCCTTCTAAAGCTGACTTGAACAACAAGAAATTGCACTTTTCATTCCATCCACGAAGGGTGTCAATTCTAAGGCATCTACACCAGGAATTGGATTTTGTCCAGCAGTCCCTTCCAAGCAACATGTCAGGCTCATGATACCGAAGAGAATATCTTGATGGCTCTCTGCAATCCTCTTTTAGCTTCTGCACACACAGAGAGCAGTTTCTGAAACCTTAGGCCCATTCTCACAACCACTTCTAGAGTGGGATTATTTATTATTTATTTATTTATTATATTTATACCTCACCTTTTTTCCTGCAAAGAACCCAAGGTGGCTTACATAATCCTCCTCCTCCTCTCCATTTAATCCTCACAACAACCCTGTGAGGTAGGTCAGGCTGAGAGTCAAGGACTGGCCCAAAGTCACCCAGTGAGCTTCATGGCCGAGTGGGGACTAGAACCCAGATCTCAGTCCCAGTCCAACAATCTCACCACTACGCCACACTGGCTCTACTATGGCTCTACTATGGCTCTACTATGGATCTACTATGGATCTACTATGCATACTGAATTCCGGGATGTGAGAGCCATTTCCTGAGGCGGCTGCGTGATGCCAGGGCAGAACAGCCAGGTGGAAGGGATGGCGTCCCTAGACTTGAACCCAGTGCTCGAAGGGGTAGTGGTGGAGGAACTGGGAGGGCTTCATTTCAAATTAGGCTACACTTAATTTAGCCTGCGGTCAATTTACCATCTTTATATAACTGGGTAAACCATTTGCTAATCAGCTAGAATTAGGATGTTCACACTTTGAAAATAATTACAGTCATTTATCAATCATTACCGGGAAAAGAAAAGGGTTACTTTAAATCATCAGCAGCCATTCTCCCCTCTTCAGGAAGTGCCGTGATGATGAGACATAGACGGCGAGCACTGCCCAAATGGACAGCTCGCAGAGCCACTCTGCATTTCTAGTCATTCACTCAGCTCTCCTCTGCAGTAATTCGCTGCAACCTGGGCCACGGTTCTGTGACCCGGAAGTGAGATAAAGTGGGTCGCAGCTGCTGCGGCGATGCCGAGAGTCAGATCGGCAGCGGATCTCTGTGGACAATTGACAGGGGGAGTGTAAAGCCCCCAGACAGTAACCTGGGAAAGGCTTTAGCTCAGGGCTGGAGCACCTGCTTTGCATGCAGGAAGTGCCAGGTAGGGATGTGTGAGGATCTTGTTCGGGGGTGGGTGGGTAGAAGTCTGGCAAACTTGCTGGGGTCGACCCCCCCCCCAAATTCTGTCCCACCTACTTGCTTCCCCTGGCTCGACTTCGCGTTCTCCCGAGCCGAGCCGGGGAAGTGACTTCCGGGTTCCCGGCACGGGCCGCTTTTTACATAGAAAATGGCGTGAGATACACCCGAAAGGGCCGCAATTTACACAAGTTACGCAGATTGCGGACGCTTTTAACGTATCCGACGCCATTTTCTATGTAAAAAGCAACCTGCCGGGGGAACCCGGAAGCACGCCGAGTGGCTTGGCTATCTGTGAATGCTCCACGGTGGTGAACCTACCGTATTTTGGGGGGGTGGAGCACGGCACCACGGACAGCTCCTATAAAGCTCAAAACAGAAAGATGCAATGGAGAAGGATCCCCACTGGTACACGAGTCCCCAGCCTGCCTCCCCAGATTCTCGTGCCCAAATGCGAGGCGTGCCACCCCAAATCCCGGCGAGGGATTATTCGGCATCAACAGCCCCGCTGCCCTCCTCTGCCGAGGAAAGGGTTAAGTCGGCCATCAGGGAAGCGATGATGAGTGCCTATTGATCATGCTGGTTGTTCTGGGTCAGGGCTGGATGCGCGGGGGTGGGGCTGGCTGGGCAGCCGGGAAAGCAGCCGAGGCATCGGCAGCAGCCCAACCGCAGCCAGCCCCAGCGAGCTCGGCGCACCCGCGAAGTACGACTGGATGACTGCAGAAGCGCCGCTCGAAACGCTCGCTCGTTACGTGACGGCGAAGCCTGCGAGGGCGGGCTCAAGCGGGCCCTGTGTGGCCACGCAGTGGCACGTGAAGGGTTTTTTGGGGGTTGTTTCCCCCCCCCCATGGTTCAAGGGCAACGAGACCTTTCAAGCCATTCGGCATGTGGCACTCGCCCTAATTTTCTTTT